>JAGXJF010000423.1:0-20529 GCA_019208055.1 Stipa capillata
TTTTCCTCACGTGGATTTGAATCGAAGCAGTTAAGTTGATGAAACAATGTTATGAGACCTTATGTGGATTTTAATCGAAGCAAGGAGCTCTCATCTCTATTCAAACCATCAGAGCCATGTTTTTCCACATGTCACCCTGTGCACTAGGTGTGGTGATCACCTTCTAGTGGTGGAGCTTTTGCAATTTGTTTCTTGTTGCATGCTGCGATGTCTTTTCAACTCGGTACTTC
This sequence comes from Stipa capillata, assembly GCA_019208055.1. Taxonomy (NCBI): domain Eukaryota; kingdom Viridiplantae; phylum Streptophyta; class Magnoliopsida; order Poales; family Poaceae; genus Stipa; species Stipa capillata. The sequence goes on from JAGXJF010000423.1 coordinate 231, forward strand.
TAATGTCAGCTTCACTACCACTCATCATTCTAGAGTAGAAGCCTTCTGTTGATCTCGTCCTCTATCTATGTTTCTGTGTTGCTTTGTTGGACTTCATTTTTCTGATCTTCCTCATGTGGTTAAGTATCTAGAGAGGTGGACTTTTGATGAAATGCGTTGCCTATGAATTTCACTCAGCTGGTTGAGTTTGCTTTGTGTGGTGTTGGAAAATGAGGTGAAGATCCCACCAAGGTTCGATCGATTGTCTTGATGAGGTCCTCGCTGATTACTTGGAAGTGGCCTAGTGATGAGGACATGACCCCATAGGTACACCCGCTGCCACCTCTACTTCCACTACTTCAATTACATTCACTGCTCAAGCCATAAAGAACAAAAGAAGGTCCATCAAGATCTTCAAAAACATGTGAGGATTCAAGTCCAAGCTCTCAAGAGGAGGAGGGAATGAAGTTCATGTGACTATGACCATGTCCCACATGAATTTGTGTTGTAGAAGAAGTCTTCCCATGTCTGTTTTGGTCCAAGAAGAGCTAGAGATGAAATCCCATAAGATCTGGACTCTGATTCGAATTGTTGAGACAGCCCTGACTCCAAACATCTTTATCTTGGGCATATGGACTCCAATTTGGGTGATCTTAGACTCTGTGGAAATTATCTCATGCTCTTTCCAACCTGTCTGGCCTCATCCCCAAATTCCTTACAAGCACACTACAATTGCAAAAATAGTCCGGGACTGTCTCTTAGACAGATCACCTCTTCTCTTTATATACCCCTAAGATTCTCTCTTTAGTTCTTGGGTCTCATTGAGTTGTTTAGCTACTGCTACATTATCGCATCTACAAGTCGTGTAGGACTACTGTCTTGTTTAGATTGCTAGTGGAATCCTAATACATTTTCTTCTAGCTCTTGTGCCAACTTAATACTCGCAATATCAGATTGCATTTTATCATAGTTTTTGCTGGTTCTTCGGTTTGCTTGCAGGAACTAGAACCATCGGAGGTTGGTTTAGCGATTGCTAAGGCATATCGTCAAATATGGTATAGTCGGATCATCAAGGTCAACCTCCACTAAACCGTTAGCTACCTTCATCTCACCGAAAGATCAGGCCACCGTCTCATCAAGTGGTATCAGAGCTCAAGCTGATCAGTGAGAAATTTACCATTTTCATAGTTTAGATCTATTCTACCAATCGTCCAGAAAAAGCCAACAAAAAAATAGTAGATTAGTTTACCCGTTGTCCAAACCAATCTGAGCCTCGCAATTTTCATCGTAGTTCTTGCATTGTTGAACTTTTGCTGCATTAATCATGTCGAGTTGCTAGATTAGATTGGTTTGTAGTTAAAATTTTACTACTAGATCATACTTGGTTTTGGATCCGTCTAGCTCTTGTGGTAGGAAATCAGAGAAAGAGAGAAAGGACTCCCTGTCGCGACACCAATTTCACTACCGCGACAGCATCCCGCCTACCCATACGCTGCCACCCTCCTACCACCTACCCGCGGCAGCTCCAACTTTCCTTCTCCAACCATCCATAGCTTGCCATCCACACCATCCACATTGCTGCAGAGCATTGGTTTAGCCAAGCCCTCGTCTTGTAGTGTTTGACCATTCATTCCAACTTGTGCCCTTATCTTTTCATTAGTGAGTAGTGAGGTGGCTAGTAGAACCTGATAACTCTTGGAGTATCGGTAGTGTAGTTTATGTAGTGGTTATGTGGATTGATTAAATGTGAGTCAACCTATAACTTTTGTTCGTGGCCATAAAATATTTTCGCAATGCCAAGTGAGGATGCCCGAGTGTTATGTATGAGATTCATCTATCCACATACGGAGTTAATAGTTTGGGTATGGGATGGATTGGCTCCCATAGCAATTAATCTTACTATTCACACTTGTGACATTGGAGTGTTGGATCTATGTGTGCCTTGCCTTTAGATCCCAAGGAGGCCATGGTTATTAGTCTAAACCTTTGGATGTTGCAGTATTACCCCTTAGTAGAAGCGACATATGTCTGCCAGCGTAGGAGGTGTGTGGAGAGTGAGCTTTAGTCTTGTGCTTGGATGACTTGAGTTTTAAGAGTTATGCCCTAGTATTCCCCTTAAGCATTTTGGTGGAATCACGTGGTTCTTCATGAGTGGCATTTCGAGGTAGGTTATGACCATGAGTTTGAGAAGGGCTAAATCGTTGAGTGTTCATGTATCATCTACAACACTAGTGAGCTGCATGTTGTACTAGAAACAATGGATTTTGATAGGTATTTTGAGTCATCTTGAAATTATGGGAAATTTTGCAGAGTACTCTAGGCGTCAAGTGGCATCTAAGTACCTCTTTTCACCCTTAGAAAGATGGATAATCTGAGCGTGCTATCTAGAATCTTTAGGATATATTTATATCTTGTGTACTTTCCTATAAGGGCAGCCCGGAGGATCATTTGCCTCTAGTAGAGGTTGCCTATAACAATAGTTACCACGCTAGCATCCGTTCAACACCGTTTGAGGCTTTATACGGAAGAAAGTGCAGTTCACTGCTTTGTTCGGTTGTCGTAGGTGAGAAGACTGTTGAGCGAGATCAGGCAACATATGCTAACAGCATAGAGTAGACAAAAGGGCTATCTTGATGGCAGAAGGCAAGACTTTGAGTTTCAAGTAGGTGATCAGATACTTCTCAAAGTACCTCCTGGCAAGGGTGTTGTGAGATTCAATACCAAAGGTGCGCTTAGCCCGAGGTACATTGGACCCTTCTCAATAGTGGCATGAGTTGGGACTTTAAACCTATCGTATTGAGCTGCTAGATCCACGAAAGGACATGCATAGTATGTTTCATGTCCTTATGCCGAGGAAGTATTTGTCAGATACATGATATCATTTAGTCTTGGAGTTAGTGACTATTGAACTGGATTTGGCCTTTGAGGCTTGTCCTGTGAATATCCTAGAGGAGTCTAAGAGAGTGTTGAGGCATTGGATGCTCAAGTACATGAAGGTTCTTCGGTCGCATCAGACAGAGTGTGAGGGGACTTGGGGACTTAAGTCGCAAATGCGAGAAATGTATCCATAGCTCTCCACATTTGGTGAGTAGTTATTATTTGTTTAAGATTTTTGGTTGTATAGTTACCTCAGTAGTGAGAGTGAAGATTTCAAGGAAGAGTTTTGTTGAAGGGGGAAGAATGTAATACCCCAAATCATAAATAATCAGATTAATAAAGAGTGGATGGAATCCGACTTTTAAATCATAACTTCGATAGACGGTCAAAGGCCCTATTTGCGTTCATCTCATTGAATCAGTTGGAATGGAATATAAGTTTGTCGTATTCATATTCTGGGTGAATTTTGGAGAAATCGATCAATTTTGGGGCGCGGCCTGGGATTCAAACCAAGGACTATTAGCATATAAAGCAAGGCCTTTTCCACCATTCTACATTACCATTTGTGATGATTGGAGAATTGCATTGTATTTGAGCAAGCAAAAGAACTATAAAAAAATAAGATAAAAGGCATGGGCTCCTTTGCCATAGCCCGACACCCACCTCCAAGCCCTAAGCCATGCCGTCCTAGCCTTGCGTCGCCATCACCATGCCTCCACGGTGTAGCGCCACTGCTGGTCACCAAACCACCGCCGCTGGTCACTCACCATGCCAAGCCACCACCAATCTCCACCCAAGGGTGCCGCACCTCCCTTGTTTGCTTCCACTACAAGTGCTTGGGAAGGAAAAAGAAGCAAGAGAAGAGGGAGGGGAAGTTGAAGAAGGGGCTGCCATGTTGTGAAGAAGAAGATAGAGTTAGAAGAGTAGAGAGTGGAATTGAAGAAGAAGAAGAAGAAAAGAAGAGGGATTTTGCGGACCTAGCCAAAATTCTACCAATTCATGCTAATCCAGGGTTCACGCGACAAACGGTAAGGTTCTTGGTAACCCCTAGTGCATGTATGTGCAATGGATGGAATGAATTTGATGCGCAGTGAAATTTTGGATGACCAAGTTGGAGATCAGAAAGGTTGAAATTTTGGATGCCCGAGTTGGAGAGAAATCTCTATGCAAAATAAGTTTGCCGCAGACAATTTTTAATAATCACACTAATCTGATTATTAGTTTATGGGCAATATAGATTTAGAACTAAAATATGGCCACAATAGCAAAGTTGTAGATAATTTTTTTAGTTTTCCAAAGTGTTATTATTTCCTATTCTTGGATAAGTAGAACTAAAGATAAGAATTTAAAAGTGGCAAATCAGAGGATATGTGATTCTTAATTTGAGTTGGATTTTGAGTGGTTTATCATGAGGCAGAGATCTATTGTTATATTATAACTTGATGATGAGTAGTGTACAATTACTATATACGATGTCGGTATCCGTATACAAATACATCACGACTAAAGAGTATCCTATTTACCTGGGAAAGAATGAACTCAGGAGAGGGACTCTAGGTCGATAAGGAAATCACCTGTGGGTATCCGGGACTCCCTAAACTAGGCAGTCAATCCTGATGTTTAAGGAGAGTGGAATCCTACCTAGAGATGAGTACATATCTCTTACAATATGGTATAGCCTCTATAAAAGGATCCCGATGGCCCTCGGAGAAGACAAGTTTTACTTGATAGAAGCCAAAGAAAACTTTGGATTAGACAAGGCTTTCAAGATCAATCAACTTCGAGCAAGTAGAAGAGAAGATCAACCTCGACAACCACTTTCGACTAGTTATAGATCCCATCTAGTACTAGACACCCCTTTTGTACTCTGTCTCGAGATCAATATAAACCAAAAGGACATAGGGTCGTTGTCTTGAGGGAGGCCCGAACCTGTATAAAGCCTTTCCGCCAGTGGTCCGATTCGTGGTCAGCTTACAGCTACGATCCCCTCTTTTTAATTCTCTCTCCTCCATATATTACATAAGATCGATAGTTTACTGATTGTCAACAGATGGCGCCAATTGTGGGGATCGCATCTGTTGATTCCAACGAATCACCATTGGCGATTTCGCCACCAGTTGTGGCAAGGACCCATTACAAAAAAACTGAGATACTGTGACGAAAACCCTCGTGACAGTGGTTGAAAACGTCACAGAAATACCTAATGTGTGACTACCGTCACTGATTCCTGCAAATTGGTGACGATTTTAGAATCACCGTCACGCATTGATTGAGAATAACGTCACTGAATCGCCTCCGCCGTCGGGCACCACCTGGCTGCCAATTTCTGTGACGGTTCGGTAATTTCCATGACGAATCTACTAGTCACAAAATATTACGAATGAGTGACGCTCGTATTTTCATCATGTAACGTCTGGCAGTGGGACTCACGCGTCGGTGCTGGGAATAAACCATCGAAATGAGCGTGGCTGGAAAAAAAGTTGGGTACGAGGGGTCGAACCCGTGACCTCCCACGTCTCTGTGGACAGCGTTGCCAATAGGCTAGCGTTCATGAGCTGATGTACATTGCGCTACATTTCTTTTGTTATATTTCTCATGGAAATTAGATATTGGCTGGAAAAAAGTTGGAGGGCAGGGGTTGAACCCGTGACCTCCCATGTCTATCGGGACAGCGTTACCAGTAGGCTAGAATTTGTTTGCTGATGTACATCACGCTAAAATTTCTTTATTATAGCTCTTGGACTATACGACCTATAGCAGGTTACTTATTTCTTCCCGGCGCGTCTGTGACTCGATCTGTTCGTCTGTTCTGGGTTCTAGCTAGCGGCGCATCGCAGCGGGGAGAGGCGAGGCACGGCACGGCTCAGTTCCGGTTGGCTGTTGTCAATTGCAAGTAAGTGCCTCCACTCTCCTGCACCCTCCTCGTTTTGGTCAGATCCATCCGGCCACTGTGTCGCACGACGTGCTACAGTGCCGCCGCATCACACGGCCTACCACGCCGCACCTCCGCCTCGCCCTCTTACCTCTGCTCTTCCTCCGTAGGGCATTTGCTGGTCGACATCGGGACGATGTCGCCCCGTCCCCAACCTGTTCCCAATCGGCCGCCGTCCTGTCCCCTACCAAGGTAAATTTGTGTGAACGATTGAACTATTGCTACTATTGTATTATGATTGAACCAAGGTAAATTTGTGTGATGAACGTTTTGTATTACTAAATTCATTGCCTCATTAGATTTTTTTTCCAATCTTGAAAGGGTTAAATTTCTACCGGTTTTGTTGTTTCAGTTTACTAGTGAGTTCACTAGTTGTGTTAGTAGTAGATTTTGCTTCAATGTGGATATGGTGTAAGCATAATTTGCTCATGGTAAATTCTTTTGTTGTAGGGCAATGGATCGAAACTGGATACAAGGAACTCGTTTCACACCACCATACTTGAAAGGTGTTGATGAGTTTATGGGCTTTGTTCGCCAAAATTTTAGAGAAAATTAGGACATATTATGCCCATGCAGGGACTGCCTTAATCTGCAACGCCACAACCAATGGAGCACATACTCTGCAGTGGTATGTCCGTTACATATACAAGGTGGATCTTTCATGGTGAAGCATTGAGTGATGATGAAGGTGATAATAGGGAGGATGCTGCATATATATTTGATGAAGATGACTTTGATGAAGACAATGGAGGTGATGTTCCGTATTTGGTAGATGATCTGGTCAGGTCTGGAAGGCAAGGTGAGGGTCAGCCTAACCTCTTTTCCAAGCTAATGGATGAAGCCAAGAAAGATCTTTACGAAGGATGCAACATTTTTACACGGTTGCCGTTCATTATTAAGCTCCTCCATATCAAATCATACAACCAGATTACAAATAGAGCATTTAATGCACTTACTGAGCTGATCAGTATGGCATTTCCACATGCTGATATACCAAAATCATACAGTGAAGCTAAGAATGTTCTTTGTGAAGTTGGGCTTGGTTATGAGACAATTCATGTATGCAAGTTTTATTGTGCATTGTTTTGGGGGCAGCATGCCAACAACACCCATTGTCCTGAGTGCGGGACATCAAGGTGGAAAGATGAGGTAGGGAGGAAAAAGATACCTCACAAGGTACTTAGGTACTTTCCTATAATCCCAAGGCTTGAAAGATATTTTGTGTCAAAGGAACTGACGATGACATGGCACCTGGGTATCATCAAGGAGGACAATACTGGCCCTATGGACATAGGGTGGGCCGGGCCGACTACTCGGCCGACTTCTACACGGGAGCGTCTCATCAACTTGGAGTGCACGACAAGGATAAACACGCATCCGGCAATTCCAGATTCTGTTGTAACTAATTAGGAAACCAATCTGTAAGCTGATCAGGACTCTTGTAACCCTACCCCGGTCGTCTATATAAGTCCAGGTAGGGATCCCCTGATCGGTAAGTTCTTAGGTTCACGAGCTCCTAAGTTCTCTAGCTCCCATATTCTCATACGGGATTCAAACAATACCAGCCACCAAACACAGGACGTAGGGTATTACCTCTTCTCGAGGGCCTGAACCTGTCTAAACATTGTGTCCTGTGTGCACCCATCTAGATCTTCTGTGCGTACGCTGCCCCATATTTATTATTGTCGGATCAGTACACCGACAGGAAGAATCAGCAGATGCAAGGTGGCATAAGGAGAAGAGGGTTGCTGAGGCAAATGTTATGAGACACCCTGCTGATGGTGAAGCATGGAAGCACTTTGACAGTGAGTTTGGTTGGTTTGCTGATGACGCCCGTAACATAAAGCTTGCTATTGTCACAGATGGATTCAACCCCTTTGGAAACATGAGTAGTTCATATAGTATGTGGCCTGTTTTTGTCATCCCATACAACTTCCCACCCTGGATGTGCATGGACCAATCCAATTTCATGATGGCTTTGCTTATTCCTAGAAGAAAAGCACCTGGAAAGGAGTTCCATGTATTTATGCAACCGCTAATTGCAGATATGATGAAGCTTTGGGGAACTGGTGTGGAAACATATGATGCATTGACGGGGGAACCATTTACTTTGCATGCTACATTCTTATGGTCGATTCATGATTACCCTGGACTGGCCACTTTATCAGGGCGTAGCACAAGAGGTTATTATGCATGTGTGCATTGTGATGAGAACCCTTGCTCTGAGCCACTGAAAAACAAAATTGGGTATGTTGGGCATCGCAGATTTCTGCCTACTAATCATCCTTTTAGAAGAAAGCAAAGATTTCAATGGAGCCACTACTGCAGATTGACTCTTTCCTGAACGTAATTACTGACGGGCATAATTCGGACCGTTAGTGCTAACAACACCACTGACGGGCGGATTAATATAACCGTCAGTGGAGACTTCAGCTGCACAAAGTTTTGGTAAAAAAATACCACTGACGGGCCTGGAACTATGCCCGTCAGTGGTGCTGTTCTACCACTGACAGGCTATGAACTCGGCCCGTCAGCGGCCTTTTGGCCCGCTAAAAACCCACCCCGAGCCCACAGTCCCTTTTTGGTATAAATATCTAACAACCCTAGCTAGCCCGCAGTCCCCTCCCTCCCTCTCTCCCACGCCAACCCTAGGCGCCGCCCCTCTCTCTTCTCTCCCACGCCAACCCCAGGCGCGCCCCTCTCTCTTCTCTCCCACGCCGGCGCCGCTCCCTCTCTCCCCCTCACCGGCTCCGCCCCCTCTCTCACTCGCCACCGCCGCGCCGGCCTCCCCTCCCCCAAATCCCTCTCTCCCCCTCGCCACCGCCAGTCCCTAGCTCTCTCCCCGTCACTGGCTCTGCTCGTTCTCCCATTCGCCACCTCCCCGCCGACCTCCCCTCCGGCCTCCCCTCCGGCCTCCCCTCCCCCGAGTCCCTCTACAGATCTAGCGGCGGGAGATCCAGCGGCACCCAGCGGCGGGAGATCTAGCGGCGGGAGATCGGCGGCTCGCGCGTCGGCAGCGTGTGGTGCTCGCACGTTGATAGCTCTGGTGCGGCGTGGGGCCGTGGTGGCGGGGGGTGACAGGGGGTGGCGGGGGGTAGGAGACCGGCGGGCACGGGGCGGAATGGTGCGGCGGGGTGGGGCGGAATGGTGCGGCGGCGATGCGGGCCTGGCGGGCCCGTGGTTTTTTTTGGTCGTTCTGGGCATCTCTACTGACGGGCAATGCAACCGTCAGTGGTAGCCCCCCTCCACTGACAGGAAGTTACTGACGGGCGCCCTGCCCATCAGCAGAGGCGGTAAATCGCCCGTCAGTGGAGGGCTATTCTGAGGTAGTGAGCGATTGAGAAACGAGGGAAACCTCAGAAGTTCACAAATGCTGAAGTGTTGGACAAGTTAGAAGAAGTTAAAGATTTCAAACCAGGGAAGCATCCAGGAAATAAGAAGAGAAAGCGCTCTGAGAAAGGTGAACCAAACTGGAGTCAGAAGGTGAGCTTATATGATCTGCCATACTGGTCAAAATTGAAATTAGCATACAACCTTGATGTAATGCATACAACCTTGATGTAATGCACATTGAGAAGAACATCTGTGAGAATATACTTGGGACTCTACTGGAGATTGAGGGAAAGAACAAGGATACGGTAAATGCAAGAGTGGATTTGGAAAAGTTAGGAATCAGGTTAGACCTGCACATGAAACCTGATGGAAAGAATAGATTTTGGAAGCCAAAAGCAGTGTATAATCTTAATAAGGAAAACAAGAAAAAAATATGTGAGTATTTGGCTAATGTGAAATTCCCAGATGGTTATGCTGGTAATCTAGCAAGATGTGTGGATCTTGAAACATGTAAAGTGCATGGGTTGAAGACCCATGACTGCCACATATTTCTGCAGCAAGTCATACCAACTGTGCTAAGAGGACTTGTGAGAAAGGATATATATGAGGCCATTGCTGAATTGGGTAATTTTTTCAGGCAGTTGTGCTAAAAAACTATTAGACTTGATGCGCTTCATCGGATGAACGATGATATTCCTATAATTCTCTGCAAGCTTGAGAGGATTTTTCCACCTGCATTCTTTGATGTAATGGTTCATTTAGCTGTTCACCTACCTGAAGAGGCAATTCTGAGGGGGCCCGTGCATTATGGCTGGATGTATCCAGTAGAAAGAAGGCTTGGGTACCTAAAGGGAACTGTTTGTAATAGAGCAAACCCAGAAGGGTCAATTGTAGAGGCCTATGTCATGGATGAGTGCTTGACCTTTTGCTCCAGATATTTGATTAATATTGAGACAAGATTTAACAAAGAAGATAGGAACAAGGATGGGAAGCGGAGTGTTTCTCCTGATGAATTGGAAGTTTTTTCAGTTGCTGCAAAAGGTTTTGGGTCGTCCACACTCAATTATTATGATAGTGAGTACGACCAAATGGTTTGGTATGTGCTTAACAATTGTCCTGAAGTAGAGGAGTACATGGAGTAAGTTCCCTTGTCATCATTATGAATAATATGTGATTGGCTCTTAGAGAAAATGGATGTCGATGTGATAATTTTGCTTGTGTTGTTGTAGGGTTTGCCGAGAAGAACTACAAAGGAAAGGTGTGATTAACATTGAACACACACTTAAGGAATTCCCTACATGGTTTGAGAAGCATGTAAGTTATTTGTTTATGTTTTTGTTATGTCCATCTTGCATTTCTGATGTCATTAACCTAACCATGTAATTAATGTGTGCATATCTTGTGACAGATACATAATTTAGGAGAGCAAAATGTTTCAGAGGATTTGTACTCACTAGCATCTGGCCCAGACAAGCGTTTACTAGTATACTCTGCCTGCAATGTGAATGGTGTTCGGTATCACACTTTGGATCATGAGAAGAAGAGAAGAACTCAAAATTCAGGCATCATGTCCAAGGCAAATCTCGATGGTGTAGAGACTGAGTACTATGGTATTCTGACAGAAGTTATTGAGTTTGTTGTACCCTAACAACAAGCATGGAGATAGGTCGGTCTTTTTGTTTCGTTGTGATTGGTTTAATCTTCATGGCAAGACGACCGGTATGAGAGATGATGGGTACTTCAAAAGTCTTAATGTTAAGGCACTTCAGTACAAGAAGGATCCCTTCATCTTGGCTTCTCAAGCAGAACAAGTGTTTTACATGGAAGACACAAGGTTTGGAAAAGACTGGAAAGTGGTGCAGACTTTCAGTCATAGACATTTGTATGATGTTCCTGAATTGGAGACAGGTGAGCTCAATGCTACAGATGCATACCGAGAAGAAATGACATCGGCAGCTTTCACTGTGAACGATGTTGATCCGTTCTTGGACACTTTTAGCCGTGATGATGAAGAAGGCATGGCAGTTGATGCTAGTATCGTTCACGATCTTGAGAAGAATGACAACAACTATGATGAAAATAGTGGTACTGACGAAGAGGAACACGAAGATGACACATTGAGTGAGAACACAAGTGAGCATTCAAGTGATGATGAGTAGAACTTTTTGTAAAGTTTAGCTCATGAAGGTTGTAATGCCTATTTGTATTTTCTTGAAGTTTAGCTCATGAAGGTTGTAATGCCTATTTATATTTTTGTGAAGTTTAGCTCATGACTTGGCTTGACAGCTTCGATTGTCGAACGGTTTTCACGGCTATGAGCAGGAGGCCAAACTCTACGTCTCCAGAAATTTTGAGCCAATTCCGAGAAAGTCGACGAAATGACTAGTGGAAATTCCAGCCCAGAATCGAAGATTCTGAAAAGGTCACCTTGATAAAAGTGCTCGGCACAAGCTGGGATCAAGATGGAAAGCAAGTCCTCGACTCAAGCTAACCAGGAAAACAAGAATCACCCAAATTAGAGTCCGGGTGAAGGAGATATGCCCTCTGCAAGATCAGAAAAAGTAACGGAAAAACTTCCAGAGTGAAAAAGTCCCACATTAGAAGCCGAATTTTGAGGGTCAAGATGGGTATAGGCATAAATACATGTATTTTTTTCGGATGCACCTCGTCGTTAGCTTTAATTTGAGTGGTTGTGGACCCAAAATGGACTTCGTATGAGAAAATTATGGTTGTTTTACTAAGACCTCTCAAACTAGTGTTGGATTTGGACTTCAGCTATTTTTCGGAGGTACTAAAGTCGGAGCCTCTGGGATAGAACTCGGAGGTTCTGAGAGTTACTACTGGAATTCACGTGGACATTCTCGAAACTTCCGGGATTGAACTTGGAGGGGAAAGTCGGAGCTTCCGGAATTGAACTCGGAGGAAATGTTGGAGCAAGTCGGAGGGGAAAAAAAGTCGGAGCCTCCGAGGTCAAACTCGGAGGGTCCGAGATCAGCGGAGGGTTTGAAGTCTCCGGAAATGTCGGAGCCTCCGGGATAGAACTCGGAGGGTCTAAAATTAACTTCTGGTCCTGTACAAAGTTGAAGACTCTGGGAATGTCGGAGCCTCCGGGATTGAACTCGGAGGGTCCAAAAACAGCTGCTGGTCCCGTGCAGGTTTGGAGACTCCGGGAATGTCGGGGACTCCGGCAATGTCATTTGCTATTTTTTACAAATTAAATGAAGTTCAGGCTATTTATTGGAAATTACATTTGAAATTTCAGTCTAAAAATTAAACATTCCCTCCACCAAAATCCCTTTTCCCTCAACTTTTCTCAAAATTTTCCTGCATCCCCTCTGTGTCCCCACCTGTCAGTCACCCAGCCAAATATTCCCCCCGCCTTTTTTTCACCCACGAGGAGCTAGACCCCCCATTTATTAGCACTATTCATCTCTCTTCTCCCGACTCCTCTTCTCCCCCTATTGCAGCCAGCGGCGAGATCCGTCGGTGTCGCTTTGGTCGGATCCACACCCCATGCCCCCCGCCCCTCCCTCCATCGGAGCCACGCCCCACACCCACCGCCCCTCCCTCCATCGGAGCCGTATCGCCTCCTCAGTCCTCATCCGCGCCTAAAACAAGTATTTAGTTCATACATTGTTGTTCTTGTTTAATTCCCATGATGATGCCTCTGTTATATTTTTAAATCTGGTGGGAACTCTTCCACGCCTAAACTTTCAGATTATAAGCCATTCCTGCTTCCTGGTGGTAGATTGAAAATTAGAATTGGCCTTGTGCTGCTTCCTAGATGTTAATTGTGCTGCTAGATCCTAAATGTTTGCATATTGATTCATATGGCTGAATTGGAGATGTTAGTTGTGGTGATTGAATGAAGTTGTGAACACTTTTTTCATGTATAAATTCACTGTTGTTTTAGGTCAATTCTGCCTCTGTGAAGCCTGTCTCGATCATTATCAGTTGCAAATCAAATGTTCTCTGCTCTGCTTGACAGTGCTATGTCTGCTTGTCCTAATGACCATATGTGCTTCTCTATCTGAATGATCAATATGTAACTGACACTTTGTAGCAATTACACGTTGTGATTAGCAAGCAATAATCTTATGAATTTTAATTTTCCATGCTGCTGAAAGCTATTGTGCTGTAATTTATGTCAAGATAGTTCCTGTCAATGCTTGCATATTTGATATGTAACCTGAATATGCAGTGTAGATGTTGAGCACCCAAGAAAAGCATCCAACAGTCATAATTTGGAAGACATTGATTGATTTGCTTATGACATGCTAGTTATGTACACCTCAATATCTCCTTTATGTAATTTCAGTTTCAGGTACTACAATCATGCGGCCAATTCCGGACTATGAGCAGAATAAGCTGGAAAGGGTGCGTAGACGCAAGGCTGAGGAAGCGCTGGGCCGTGGCAACATGATTCCTCTTCAAGACATACATAAGATAGCTCGTAGCCTTGTATATGGTGATGACCCTGATGTGCAGCAGAGGAACAGCGCACGAGGTGATGATGATGGCTCTGGCTCTGAATACGAGCCAGATGATGAAGATGAGGCCAATGCTGCGGATGAGGTTGCTAGAGATGAAGAGGAGGCCACTCTTGATTCTACATTGCCACAACCGACAAAGCGTGTCAGATCCACAACCAATGCACCTGCTACCCCAGGATCAACAAGATCTAGACCAAACACAACAAGTGGGTCAGTTGAAGCTATAAACCAGATGACTGACACCTTACCTCACCTAACTTCTAATGATAGCAACTCACCTGAGGCCAATTTAGATATGCAAGATTCTCAAGACATGACAGACACATCTGGCCAATTGGATAACAGGATTACAGTACAAGGCCAAGGTTTATGTACCATCATCTCTTCACATTGTCTACTTTCCACTTGCAAATGTTACTTTCTAAAATATCTACTACGTTCTAATGTAGATGCATTAGTATGCTCCACTGGTCCAACTGATCCAAAACCATCAAAGAGAGGTCGACGTAGACCAACCATGGGGCATGGATTGTAGGACTAAGCAAGAAGAAATGGAGGGAGCATGATGCACATTGATTTTACAGTGGGCAAGGTGAGACCTACAGACCCAGTCCAAGCAGCCAAACTAACTTCTAAGTGTGGTATTCACATCCGTGACAAGATGCATGTTGCAACTCATTGGAAAGATTACAACAAAGAAGAACTAAAGCATTCTATTCCCAATGCTATTAGCACTGTGGCGGTGAGACATATTCCTTCATTCTTTTCATTCACTTGTTCACTTGTTCACATGTTGCACTATCTATTCCTTCATTCAACATTTTCAGAGAAAGTTTGACATGGATAAAAATGATGAAGTTGCCAAAGGTGTATGCACAAACATAATCCAGAAAGCTGTCCGACAACAACACTACAGGCTTAAGAGGGATTATTTCAAGGATCTTACTGTTGAGCAAGCGTTATTGCGGAAGCCACCCAACATAACTCAAGAAAATTGGACAAGTCTTGTCAACAAATGGTCTGATGAAAGAAACAAGGTATGTAACACAATCTGCCACCAGCAACAGCTTGTGCATTGATATCTAGGATTAGCTAATGGAGTACTAATATTCAACCCCTTCATATAGGAAATATGTGAAAAAAAAGCACAACCGAGAAGGTGTTAAGCATCACCAGACTACTAGTTCTAGGAGTTATGTTACCCATTTCCACAAACTTGTAAGAATTCCAGCTAGCTCAATTCAAGTCCTAAGTCTATTACAGCTTGTCTTTATATAGTATTAATGTTAGAATTTCATATATCTTGTAGAAACAAGACAAGTACAACAATCAGGACCCGAGTCCCACTGAGTTTTTCAAAGACACCCATACCAGCAAAAAGAATGGCTGCATGAGCAACACCACACTGACAGCTTATGTAAGATTTCTTTCTCTATTCATGCTGACTGGCATTCTCATATGGATCAAGTGTAATCCAACATATGAACCTTGTCTTACTTCAGTGTCAATGCTTTCCTTTCTTCTCCAGACTGCTATGGAAAATAAAATTAAGAAAGGAAACGCAATCAGAAGGTGCACAGCCAATGTCTGATACAATGATTGTGGAGGAAGTTCTAAAGGAATAGAGCGTCTCTAGCACCTTCCTTGCCAGCATGGGGTGCGCATCAAGCTCTAGGAGGTCTGGGAGCTCTACTTCAATAGCACGCATCCGAGAGCTAGAAGAAAGATTGAACAGCAGGAGAGAGAGGCAAGAGATGCAAATGATAGGTAGCAGCAGGAGTTAACCACGAGACTTCAAGCACAAGAGGGAGCACTTGAAGAGATGAAAAGGAAGTAGCAAGAAGAATTGGAAGCTGTGAAGAAGAGCCAGCAAGACAAGATTAGAGCCTGGGAAAAGAAGCAATAGGAAATGGATGCCCTGATTGGTTTCCTCTTAAGGGCTCAAGCAACTCAGCAGTCCCAGTCCTAGACTTGATGGTGCATGAAGGCCATCCTTTTGTGATGGTGCTATTGTGCAGCAGTCCCGGCCTTCAACAATCTCATGGTCTTGCTGAAACCTACTTTGCAATCTAGAGGAGAACAATCCTGTGGTCTGATCAGTTCTGTGAATTTTACTTTGCAACTTATCTATTGTCGTGAGTGTCAAACATGGTGAATCTGTGCTAAAATGAGTGTCATTTATGATGTTTGAGGACAATTTGGCTGAGAGTTGAATATATAGTGTGATTTGTCTTTGATTTGCATGAATAATGTGATTTGGCTATGAATTGATTATATAATGTGATTTTGATGTGAATTGAATATATAATGTGATCTGCCTATGAATTGAATGTGATTTGAGAATTTACTGTAATTTAAATTTGAAAAATGGATTTATTGCTGGTGACGTCACCTTATTCTATGACGAAACTAGTGACGGTTGCTTAATCCGCGTCATCCTTATTTGTGACGAAAGTTGTGACGTTTTCCAGCTGTGGGACGGTCTGCCTGGTGCTGACATGGCATCAAGTCAGTGACGGCAGCTCCGTCATTGAAAATGGTATACCATGACGGATTTTCACCTGAAATGTGATGTTTAGAGGCCGTCACAGAAACACCAAATCGGTGACGATATAGAAAACGTCACTGATGGTCCCATATTTAGTGACGTTTTCTGCGTGCACCGTCACCCCGACGAATCTATGACGGGGATTCCATGACGATGCCAGTGATGGCCAACAAACGTCACAAAGACCTATTCAGTGACATTTTCGGATATTTAGTGACAAATTCAGCTCGTCATTATAGATCCAATCTCTTGTAGTGACCGGCTTCTCAGACGAGGGGTTCTATGGCAACTTCACCCCTCCAACTGATCAGGAGCCAAGACAAGACCGAGTTGATCTCAGTAATCTCTCTCTTGACGACGAGTCTGATAACGACGTCAATCGTTTCATGGACGAGTATGCCAGGGCTCACGAGATCGATCTTCAATTCCATTACTATCAACGTGATCGCACCAATTGTGCGAGTCCCATGTCGGGCCTATCACCCGCGTGTTCTAACTACCTAGATGGCCGACGAAGCTTACCAGAGCACACCTCCGATAGTAGATCCATGATGGATCTGGACTACATCTCCAGCGGACAGTATCCCCACGATACTCGCCATAGGGAGCGGATCACAACCCTCATGAGAACAAGGGAGATGATCCACCCCCTGGTACGGAAATTCCTCCACAAAATTTAATGACAACTCAAACACGCAACCTAGATGATCGAGAGAAGACTCCAATCCTGTGAGATTCTGATCTATTTTGATCGAGAGCTGCTCAGTGCCTGTCCGGAATCTGAGAACGTCTTAGACAACCTCTCTCAATGGATCTAAGGATCCCAGAGGGGAAGCTATGGATGGATGACATGGAAACTCGTATCCTCCAGGCACGGGAGCAGGTCGAATCCTCATACCAGGCAGCCTACACACGCAGTACCACAAAAAGCACAATTTGTTCTAACGCTTCTCGTGAAGGGGTTGGCCATGATAGGAGAGATCCCCTCGAGGTATAGATCCTCCACGTCGTCACGTCTATTCACCTGTCCCAATGACGGATCTACGAGGATACATGGATGAATGAAAGAACTCGAGAGCTCCACCACATCTCTCCCCAGATTGCAATACTTCTCGTTATCATGGCCAGGATCAAGGACGATCACCGGTACCGAATGATAGAGTAGCTCGAGGAGCTATCTATGGCTACCAAGCTTTCTCTAACGAACTAAGACAGGTTCACTGGCCCTCACAGTTCAAGCCAGGATCAATCAAGAAGTACAATGGCACGACGGATCCAGCCAAGTTCCTACAAATCTATAACAACCATCGAGACTGCAGGGAGAAACGAGAAGGTCATGACTAACTATCTCCCGACTACCCTCAAAGGACTGGCTAGGACCTGGCTCACCAACCTTCAATCCAGGTCAATCCACTCGTGGGAATAGCTGTGCAGCCAATTCCAGGGAAATTTCCAGGGAATGTATGCACACCCCGGGAAGCCTGATAACCACTTCCAACTCTTCCAGGAGAAGGGAGAATCCTTGCGAGAATTTACCTAGTGGTTCAGCAATGTCCGAAATGCCATACCCAAGATAACTGATCACGAGGTTATCCAAGCTTTCATACGAAGTTGCTGACACCAATGGTGCATAGAGGAAGTCTCCATGAATATCCAAAAAGGATAAAAGAGCTAATGGAGCTCGCTGAAAAGGTAGTCAATGCCGAAAAAACCCTCCAATTTAGCAAAGAGAGGGATGAGGGCATCGAGCGGCTCTAGCCGGGATATCATGACAACTCTAAAAAAAGCAAACGCAAGAAGAAATCCTTCAAGGAAGATTGCGACAAGAGGCAGAGAACTAGAGAAGTAAGGGCTAACTTCCACAACAAGTGCTCCGGACCGCCTCAGAACAAAGAAAAGCCTCAGGCAAAGGCAGGACCCTCCGGCAAGAACTGGTGTGGCTTCCACCAAACTGATAAGCAAAATATTCGGTAATGCCATCTAGGACTAGACACCCCTTTGTACTCTGTCGTAGCAACGAGGCTAGACAGTGAACTTGTGGCACCCCCGTACGGCTCCACGGACCGACGTAGGGTTACACGGGAAACTACGTCGTGCGAAGACACCGCTGCCGCACACGCGGGTTACCCGACGCGAAGACGCTCGAACTCGCAGCGAGATTGCACACCGAAGAAGTGGAAGGGCAAGACAACTAGTGATTTCAGAATTTCTGGATCCCCCCAAATGGGAGGGGTGTCCCTCTATTTATAGGGAAATTGGAGGGGTAGGGGAGATTACAGGAATGCCCTCAGGCGTTTTACAATTATACCCCTAAATGCGCTAACGCCCCTGGGGGCGCGTGGGACTTTTCCTTCGGGAATATTCCGGGAATATCCCGTGGGTCCCGCCTGTCACGCACGGGCTAGTTGCCGTCACGGTCCTGGCGTTGAGCGGTCCTGGCACCGCGACGAAGTTGGAGTCGTCGCGGAGTCGGCATCGCGCGGTCTTGGCGTCGTGGCGAGGTTGGTGTTATCGCGAAGCCGGCATCGAGCGGTCTTGGTGTTGTGGCGAGGTTGGTACGGCGCTGATCTCCTTTAAATATAGAAAATGTCAGAACCGGGTAGCGCGGGGACCCCTTCCCCAACATACTCTATCTCGAGATCAATATAAACCAACATGACATAGGATTGTTATATTGAGGGAGGCCTGAACCTGTATAAAGCCTTATCGCTAGTGGTCTGATCCGTGGTCAGCTTACCGACACGATCCTCTCTTCTTAATTCTCTCTTCTCAACGTATTACGTAAGATCAGCAGTTTACCTATCGTTGATATAACTTGTGGTACCTTTAGTATCATTTCTTAAGAGTGGTTTGCTACAGGCTCAAGTGATTCTGGTGCAAGAATAATTCATTGGTTGATTGTTAAGGTTAAGGCAAGTACATGACGAACCTCATTCTTATCATGTTGGCCGTTGGTGTTATATTTGTATTCCTGCACATTTACAACTTTTATTGTTAAAAGAAAGCCTGAGCGGTGAGTAACACTATGAGTGGAAAGTCCAAGGTAGTCGGTGAGAAATACATTAGTGGCTAGTCCAGTGTGCTTGAGCTTGGTTAGTGAGAAACACACACTTTGGCTAGCCGGTAGAGGCCGGTGAGCAACTTCAAGTGTGGGTAGTCCATGATACTCATTGATATGTTAGCTTTCTGGTTGTTTCAAAAATTGCAGGAGTTGGTGTTCTTTGTCTAGAGTTCATTGCACTGATGTTCTTAATGGTTCTAAGTTGTACTTGCTGAGTCTTTTTGTACTCACTCTTGAGTTTTTTTAGGTACTAAGTAAGGAGCATGCATGGGACGTGGTGGCACCGCAACCCTTGCGGCACCAAGACCTGTGGCACCGCAGAGGCCATTGCGGCACGTCCAGCCATGGCGCCGCAGTCTTCAGCACAGAATTGGACAACAAGTCCCACTCATTCGCATGCATGTTCTATTCTTGTCCAGTATAACCATGAGCATTCTCTTCATTGTCCAACTCGGAGGTAAAACCAATATAGACCATGCTTGTGAAATAAACATGTACTAACATAGACCATGGAGTTTTGACCATACTTGTCATGGTGCACAACACCAATGTCTTAACCATTCTCATCATCTACGAATAGACACACAGTCCAAACCCTAAAACAATAGCAAGCTACGAGTTTCAACATGCCCTCTTGCACCCGCCGGAACTTGGTGTAAACTTTTTCATAGCTTGTCCTACCTTTTCCCGCCTTGGCCTATCCCTGACGCCACTTGGATCTGGAGGGATCCGTACTCCTTGTGTCGATGTGGACTTGAAGTCATCGAAAGACGGGTATTGTTAGTACTAAAATTTGACTTCATCGAAAGACGGGTATTGTTAGTACTAAAATTTGACGGTCCATACGATACGTACACTTAAGAGATTTTATAGCTGGGATGGCTGCGAGGCTGGTGGAGCTCCTGGAATCTGTGCTAGGACATTGTAGTCTAGAATCTCGTCTTCTTGTCCCTCCCCCTCTGTGCTGTCTTCATCGGCAGTAGATTGAGGTATCCTTATAGTACTGCCTCCCGCCATGGAGGATGTACTACTAGAACGACGGGAGGACGCACTACCATATGGTCCATGGTGGACCA